>JAJHZJ010000367.1:2902801-2950301 GCA_023548195.1 Bettongia penicillata ogilbyi | reverse complement strand
ATAAATCTTCGTAGGATTTTTCTGAAGCCTACCTGCTCATCATTTCTTATAGCACAATAGCATTGCATTCATATACCACAACTTGCTTAGCCATTTCTGGATTGATGGGTATCCCCTTACTGTCCAATTCTTGACCATAACAAAAAGAACTGCTATAAATATTTTTGTACATGTGTATCCTTTTCCTATTTGTATGATCTCTTTGGAATATATACCTAGAAATGGTATTGCTGGGTCAAAGGGTATGCACATTTTTATCTTTGTCCCCAATTCTTAACTTCTAGTTCAGTGGGGTGATCTTGGGTGACACAGTGGATGGAGTACTAAACCTGAAGTCAGGAAGACTCATCTTCCTGAGTTCAAATCTGTCCTTAGACACTTACTATCTGTGACCTTGTTTGCCTTAGTTCCTCATTTGTAAAATGAGCTGGAGAACAAAATGACAAATCACTCCATTATCTTTGCCAAGTGAAATCATGAAGAGTTGGACACAACTGAGCAACAAGAAGGTGATCTTAATATCTGCTACTTACTTATCTACTACTCAACACTCTGTACTTCCACACAGGTAAACATTTTTATTTTTTTATCATGTAGATATTTCATAGAGAAAAAAATCTCATTTTAAAGATTAGGGTGGAGAACTAGGTTTTCATTAAAGGAGACTGCTACTGAGAAAAAATACGAATTATTACCAAGTCAGGGACAATAGATTAAAATATTTTGGTAAAGCAAAGCAGTATTTGTGAGAAGAGAGCCATTCTGGAACCTTATAGAGTGTTTTTTTAAAGTGCTCTCAGACAGGATGAAATACAATGAGAATTCCACTAGACACTTGGGAGGTTATAATATAAAAATCCATATTAAGTAGAATTTGGCTCCAAGGATCCTAGGGCCCAGATATAATCCTAATGTCAGGGTCATTCCATTGTGGACCCCATATGCTTAGGCAGAGGCTCACTTGCTCCACCCATACCCATTACAGAATGGATGCCAAGGGGACTTCCCCACAAACAATGACTTGGGATATGGGTGGTGCTGGTTGAGGTTTCTGGCTTTTCAATAACTTTCATCTTCTGTGTGTTACATGGAAAGTTGGTTGGGTCCAAGTTCCATGCTTGTTGTATACCCAACAGTTCTAAAATATTTGAGGGAGGAAAAAGGTAACCAAAAGTTTCAGAAAATACTAGGGAGATTTTAAGTGCTGTATAGCTGGCCACTTGGGGCTCCTCCAGGGCCATGGAACGTCTCACTCTTAAGCAGAAAATCAGGAGGATGAATTTTATCTCAATGCCAGGGATTCAAACTCAGTTATTCATCTGTCAACTTGCTTCTTTCTCTGTGCAGCAGCCTATCATACTGGGGGGAAGAGTTCTCAGTAAGTAGAATGCTATATAGGGAGAGCGCCTAGTTGTGGAACAGCTTTCCCAACCTGATTCAAAAGCCTTAAGTCACCTTTTTTTAAAAACTGCAGTAACCTAGCTTCATACACATTACTGTACTATATAGTATTGTACTAAACTAGGCCAGACTGTATGATGGTTAGGGATGAGACTATGTCTTTGCTCAGTCATTTCTCAATCATGTTCTACTCTTGGTGACCCCATTTAGAGTTTTCTGGGCAAAGATACTAGAGTGGTTTTCTATTTCCTTCTCCAGATCATTTCACAGATGAGGAAACTGAGGCAAACTTGGTTAAATGACTTGTCCAAGGTCACACAACTAGTAAGTGTCTAAGGTCAGATTTGAACTCAGATCCTCCTTACTCCAGGTCTAGCACTGTATCCATTGTGTCTCATAGGTGCCCTGAGACTATTTATACTATTTTGAAAGATATTTAAAATTATTTGGGAGTTATAATTTTTGAAGTGCTTCATAATTGTTTTAAATAGTATTAAAAACAACCCCAACCAATCATTTGTAACCACAGAAGTCAAACAGCAAAAGACAAATGGACCTTTTTTTTTTAAAGTGACTATGTATTCCTCTCAGGCCCCTCTCCATCTCTGCCCCACCCCTCATGTATTGAAAATGGTGGTCTTGTAGAAGGCCACTTCCACAGAATAATTCTGCAACCACTGAAATCCAAGAATAAATGAATAGCAGAGTTTCCGATTAAGAGGAAACCTCAGACGCTATCAGTATCTGAAGAATTCCCTTTCAACATATTCATCAGATGATCAGCTACTCAGGCTTTGAACAACTCCAGTGAATGTCTGAGTGGGCTCCCTCCCACTATTTTTGGAGGCAGCTCCTTCTTTGGGGAAGCTCTATTTGTGAGGAAGTCTTTTTCTGACATCAAGATCAAATCTGCCCCATCACAACTCCAACTCATTTTTCCTAGTTCTGCTCTCTTTTGGAATTCATTCTGCTTAGATACGACAAGTACATGGAAGTAGAATCACGGAGACTATAGTTGGAAGTCATTTCAAGAAGTCTTGTACTCCAATCCCTGATTCTAGGAAAAGTCTGTATCTATATTGGTTACGTTTGTTGATTTTTTTAAAAAAACTGTGAACCTAGGGTACAGTGTGACTTTGACTATTAGTGTCTAGAGCTAAGAGGTCATGTGCTATTTGGGTAAAAACTCCAAAATTTATTACAGATCTAGGCCTAAGTAACAATACAAGAAGGTATGCATTTCTAGTCATAGATGTTTTAGGATGACTTATTCATTTCATAGAGTTATTGGTATATTTCAATACATTCCAGTAGAATGTTTCCTTTAAGACAGGAACTAACTCACTTTTGTATTCAGATCCTTAGTTCTTAACACAGTACCTGAAATATAGTAGGCACTAATGAATGCTTGCTTACTTGTTAGTAAGAAGGCTATGGAGCAATGCCTTAAAGTGTTCTAATGAGCTTTTTTTTTTTTTTTAAATATCACTACAACTTTATGTTATAGTCATTTACCTTTTTTTCAGTTTCAGTTTTATTCAAAATCAGGCATAAAATATTTCTAGATCAAGGAGTACTTAATCCTCCTGTTTTTTATCTTGGTTAATCTGGAAATAATGTAAACTATAGCTTTCTTTGCTATTGTCAATTTACATGGAGCCAATTCTATAAATTGTTCTCCTTTTAAATAGTTCCTTCTAAGATACTTTGAATGCCTTTTAGAAAATAAATGGCATTTCTCATGCCTGGTTATTTTACTTTTGCTTCTCTCAATAACCATAACTTTTCTGCCTCCACTGAGGTTGCTGGCCTTTCCATCTACTTTATTGGTTCTTGCAAAAATTGTTCAAAATCAGCTGTACCCATAATTCCATCTTCTATAGGATATGTGCAATCCAGAGTAAATTGCAGGACTCGCGTATCTGTTTTTCCGCTCTTGATCACATTTCTTCATGGGCACCATGGTGACTGAAGAACTAGAAAGTGCCACAGTCATTTCCCTTCCGTTGGCTCCAGATTAAATCTTCTCTTTTGACAAAGAAAGGCAGTGAAGCAAAAATATCCAGTGAAGAGATTATGTCTGCCAACGTATACAATATTCTGTCCTGGTAGTTCATAATTGCTCTGCCAGGAAGTAGTAGGTACACTTTATCATTTCTTATTCAGGACTTTCATTTGTTTTTCTCATTACTCATTTAATGTCTTTTTTTGTGATCTTTTTACATGGTTTTAGTCATTGTTTATATTATTTGTTTGGTTTTACTCATTTTTTTCACTACTAGCTCATACAGTCTCCCCACATTTCTCGGAATTCCTTGTATTTACTACTTATTTCGTGCAATAATTTTTCATTACATTTCAACAGATACCCACTTTGTTTCCCCTGCTTTGATACTACAGTGTTACTGTGAGCCCTTTTTACATAATGGACCTTCATTTCTATTTACTTATTTAGGGAGCACATCAGTATATAGTCTTAATCTCTAGAAATGTTAAAAGAAAGGAATTGATTTTAAAAATTATGAATAAAGCCATGCAGATTTCTTGAAGTATGTACTAAGCAAAACATTGACATTTTTTCTTCTAGACTTGAATATTCTAAGTAGTGCTCTTCTACTCACTACAAAAATAAAGTCTAGTGGGAACACAGACACAGATGAAACAGGCATAAACTTAAGGCGATCGCAGAAATCTGTCATTGGCATGGGTGGTACTCTGGCAGGTACATTTGCCAACTGAGCAGGGTACACTGATAATGTTTAGTCAGAGTGCCAGTTGACTTTCCAGTAATAGTTGAGAAGCAGGTTTATAGAGCAGAAAGGTCTCACAAGAACGAAGCCAAGTTTTCAAAAGTAGCTGTAGCTGCAGCAACAATGACATGGCTGTTTTCCTTAGCGATCTAGGTTCCGTGCCAAGGATTCATGTGTGCAGCCAACATACACTAGCGCCTGAGCTACATACTCTAAGAGGGAAAGAATTTACTATACATTGTTTCAAGCCTATGGTGCTTACAAAATTACTTAGAATATGAACTTAGAACAGGAGCTCAGATAACTGAGGCTTTTACAAGTAGATCTTCTTGTCAAAGAATGTGAAACTTCTAATGAAATACTCCATGGCTGCCCTTATTTTACCTTCCTCAGGCTGGAAAGCACTCAACGAAAGCATATTAAAAGGGGTGATTTTTGTGTGTGGTTCCTGGGTTTTTCATTCTAATTCAACAAACATTAATTTTATTATCATATTATACCATTTATTTTTGTTATTTTGTATATTATTCATATATTTATATTACATATAAATATATATTTTATTTATATTACATATAAATATATATTTTATTTATATTACATTATAATTATTATTACTTAACAAACTTACCATGACATGCAAAACACTGTGGGATACAAGGCAAAAATGAAATAGTCTGAGTCCTCAAGAAGCTTACATTCCTCTGAGTCTATACAGCAGAAATAAATACAAAGTATATGCAATGTAATTTCAAAAGGGGATCCATTCCAAGAATTGGGCAGACTGGGAAACTAATTTTCTTGAACCATAGATGAGTACACCTAGTTTCTATTTGTCTAAGAGGCTAAAGAATGATTGGATGAATTGAGGGTGGGGGAAGGCAGAAGGCATAGACATTGTTTTAAGTGGGAATAATACATTCTTGAATCCATATAACTAACTTCATTGTTTTCAAAGCACTGTCATACACACTGTATAATTTTAACCTAATGACTCTCCAATGGCTATTTATCTTCAATTTGTGGATGAAGAAACTTGAGGCAGAGAAAAGTTAAATGAACTGTCAGGGATCACACAGCCAAGTTAGACATAGACTTTTTGACTCCCATTCCAGTATTCTATCAGCAATTCTCAAACTTTCTTGTTTCAGGAGCGCTTTATACTCTTAAAAATAATTGAGGAGATTTTCATTTATGTGGGCTATATCTATTCATATTTATTGTATCATAAATATTAGTATTTATTAATCTTAAGAATAATGTTGATCACATGTTAATATGAATAATATTTTAAAAAATAACTATTTTTATAAACAAAAATATTTAGAAGAGTGGCATTGTTTTACATATTTTTGAAAAATTCTTTACTGTCTAGCTTAATAGCAGATAGTTCAATTCTCCTATTTGCTTCTGCATTCAATTCATTGTGATATGGTATTTTCACTGAAGTATATAAAGAAAATCTAGTCTCACAAAGATATGTACTTAGAAAAGGAAAGAGTTTTTTAATAGGCAAATAATATTTTGGTATTATTATAAAATAGTTTTAACTCTATGGACCTCCTGAAAGGGGACCTCTGGTGTTACTCAGACCACATTTTAAGAACCACTGTTCTATGCCATACCTTTTATGTATTTACATGGAGATAGGCCTGCTGAATGCAATAGAAGTACTTCAGCTGAAAACAAATATCCAGGGAAATTTAAAAAATCATATTCCTTTTTCTCTAAAAGTTTTCCCTAATGTCTTAACCGTTCTGTTAGATAATTCTACTCTATCTGCACAGACATCCTTTAGGATCTGAAGTGTGTTCTAGTATATATTTCTTTCCCTTTCCACTGAGAAATAAGTAGGATGGGATATTAGGGGCTTCTTCCAAGGACAGTGAAACTTAATTGGGTAAAAAATGTAGTGACTACAGTAATATTTACCAACAGAATTTTTCTTAATTCTTGTATTATTTTCATATCATGAATTACAAAGTTAATTTGAGGGCTGAGGTTTTTTTTTGTGTGTGTGCTGCTTATGCTGGTATCAAAATTTCTAATTTCAAATCAGTTTTCTAGTAAAATTTCATCAGTTTTTTATCCTCTCAAAAGTAAAATTTAAAAACAGATATTAAAATTAAATTAAATTATAAAAATCTAGCCATATATATTTTAGAGAAAAAAAGACATGAATGATATATATGTAGTAATTTTAATACTAAATGAATAACCTGAACATCATCGTGCTTTGGGAACCAGCATGTTTTATGTATGTTTCATATGCCAAAAATATTTGTTCTCAGTAAATAATAACTCACCCTTACATAATACTTTACAGTTGCAAAATGTCCATATATTTCTCATTTGGACTTTACAATAATCTCCTAAGTTTTTTTTTTGTCAGTCATTTTTCAGTCATGTCTGACTCTTTGTAACCCCCTTTGGGGTTTTCTTGGCAAAGATGCTGGAGTGGTTTGTTATTTCCTTCTCCAGTTCATTTCACAGATGAGGAAATTGAGGCAAACAGGGTTAAATGACTTGTCAAGGGTCACATAGTTAAGTGTCTACTTTTCAACTCAGGGACATGTGTTTCTCTGACTCTAGATCTAGTACTCTATTGACTGTGTCACCTAGCTGCATCAACTTTTTAAGTACAGAATATAAATATTATTATCTCCATTTTACAGATGATGAAGCTGAGACTTGGGAAAGATTAAAATGACTTCTTCAGGGTTACATAGGTAATAAGTGGAAGAGCTAGAACAATTTCATATCTTTTGATTCTATCAAAGCTTTTTCTCTGGAATGGGTTGTTAGAACAGTTGGAACCAGGGATGGGAACTAGACCTTTACTTTCCCTGGCACTGGAATCTTCAGAATGAGGAGTCTTCCCTTTACCAGTACAGATCTGCAACTCTTCTGAAACTTACTTTCTTCTTTGGAAGTTTTTCTAGGACACTAAGAAATTAAGTGACTTGCACAGGGTCACATAGCTAGTATGTGTCTGAGGTAGGACTTGAACCCAGCTCTTCCTAGCTGGCCACCTTTCTGTTATATAAAAATGACATTTATATAGCACTTGAAGCACTTTCCCCACAACTGTCCAGTGAGATTGGTAGTGCAATACAGTTTACTATTCTTTTATTACAGATCAAGAAACAGAGGCTTAGAGAAAGTGAATGACTTTGTCTAAGTCACAACAGAATCAGAGTCAAGGTTTGAAGAGAGAGACACAGAGAACAGGGACAGACAGACACAGAATGAGGGAGGGAGGGAAAGAGAGAAAGAGAGAGAGAGACTGACAGACAGAGACAGACAGACAGATAAGGAGAGGGAGAGCTCTTTCATAGCTGAGGGGATTCCTTTCTCTTCTAAATCTATTTATCTCTGATCTTGTATCACTATATTTTAGGTTACTCAAGCTAATAAACATGGCCTAAAGTTTTGACCCGATGCACAGTAGGCAAGCAGTCATCTTGTTTATTCCTGCTGATGATGGCTGGGCCAATTTTTGGTCAAGGAGGCTAGTTTCCCCATCTCAGCTCAGTTCTGCATGAGGCCCTTGGCTAGCTTGGTGAGAACTCATCAGACTTTGTTTTAATCTCTTAGTTAATCTGACACAAGTGACTGAAAAGCTGTCTCCCAGTTTTGCTTCTGGATCCTGGTGCTTGTGGTATATGCATATGTAAGCTGTAGTTCATAGAGGGGGCTGATTGCTTCTTTTAGAACAAAATCCTTGTGAAAACAAACTCTTTGAAACTTGAAGGTAGGATTCTAGGCCATTAGAAATGGTCAAATTTGAAAAATATTCTCAGGAAAACAAAACTTTTTATTTTTTTGCTTGTGATTTCCATGCCCCTCTGTAAACCTGAGACAGTATTCCATTTTCACTGAATTTCTGCCATATCCTGGTGCCTAGCAATACATGGAGTGAACAACTGAAAAAACAAGTAGTAGTTAGAGGAAAAGGCCCAGAGACTCTCCCAGTAGATTGTCTAAGAATGTCACACAGAATTGAATCATCAGGTGGAAGAAAGAATACTTGATGGATCTGAAATCAGAAAATAGCGTCAAATGCTCGTTTTCAGCATTTAAAAACTGTGTGACCCTGAGCAAGCTACAACCTTTCTGAAACTCAGTTTTCTAGTCTGTAATATGAAGATAAATTAATCAACATGCATTTATTAAGCATTTACTAAGTACTGGGAGGCTACTCAGTAGTGTAGTGGATAGAGTACCAGACCTGGAGTTAGGAAGATTCATCCTCATGAGTTCAAATCTGGTTTCAGACTATTGTGTGACCCTGGGCAAATCACTTCACCCTATTTGCCTCAATTCCTCATCTGTGAAATAAACTGGAGAAGGAAATGGCAAACCACTCCAGTATCTCTGCCAAGAAAAACCCAAATGGGGTCCCAGTGAGTGGGATATGACTGACTCCAGCTAAGCAACAATAACGAAATAGCCAGTCCTTTGCTCTAGGAGCTTACATTCCATGTAACACATTTTCACACCCAACAGACAGAAGAAACACAAACTAATGGTGAGGAGGCACCAGCAATTAGAGGTATAAAAAAGGACCCATATAGGAAATGGTATCTGAGCTGAGCTTTGAAAAGGGAATGCCAAGAGGTGGAGATGAGGAGGGAGTGTATTCTTGGCATGAGCTACAGGTGGGCAATGGGTTAAAAATATTTGTGCCAGTTATCTTGTTGGGTTGTTGTAGGGAAAGAATTTTGGAAACGCTTAAGTAGCTTATAAATGTGAGTTGTTCATACTAGCTGGACCTCTGAAAATTCATTTGGTGGCTGTTTTAGAAAGAGCTTTGACAAACTGGAGTCTATCCAAAGAGGGAAGCAAGGATGGTGAGAGGACCAAAAACCATGTCATAAGAATGTCCATTGACAGGATGAGGATTATTTAGTCTGTAACAGAAGGCTTAAGAGTTATCTTGAAATATTTGAAGAGATGTTAGGTAAGACTTGCTTGAGACTGGAAGGCAGAATAAAGAAAAATGGATGAATGTGCATATTTGAGCTTGATTCCAGGAAAAGATTCCCAGTCAATAAAATGATCTAAAGTGGACCGGACTACACTGGGATGTAGTGATATCCCCATCCCTGAAGATATGAAACCAATGACTGCTGGTTAGAACTCAGAGAACTGAGAACTCAGTGACCTTAGAGACCAGATCGCTTAGTCTCTTTATGTTGCAGATAAAGAGATCAAGGCCACAATATGTAAAGTAATTTCCCCAAAGTCACACGAGGAGTAAATGGCATAGACATGGTTTGAACTCAGAGCCTCTGATTCCATATCCATTACTTTTTCCAGTAAGGCAGCTAGATGTTGCAGATCAGAGCAGGGCTTCTGTGGATTCCAGTCCTGCCATTGATGTATGTTCATTGTGTGACTCTAGGCAAGTTATTGAACCCTTTGGTTTCTCCAGGTAATTCTACAAGACTAAAAAAGGCTACAGAGAAAATGATGACCCCTCTGGGAAAAGAGAAAAGTTCCTCATTCCTAATTCTGACATGCCAGCCCACTTAGTAGGAATAGGCAAAAAAAGAACTACATTCTCACTGGTGGCATTAACATTCAATTGCTTTAATGGATAAAGAAGACCATAGACTTAGTGACTGGGCCTATGATTTCACTGGTCTAGGGAGCTCCAGGGTGAGGAAACTCACTCAGCCAATGCAGGTCAGTATCTTCTCTGAAACTTTTAGTCCTAGAGCAGGGGTTCCTAATCTGTTTTTTGTGTCCTGGGCCCTTTGTGATCAGGTGAAGTTTTAAATATGGGATAAAATAATAGAATTGCCAAAGAAATAAGTCATTTTGGAATATAGTTATTATAATATGAAAAAAAGCCAAGTTTATAGACCCAGGTTAAGAACTCTTAACTCAGAGAGGTCCTAGTGGCACTATTAGCTCAAGTGACTTGCCCAAGATCATATAGCTGCTGTCTAACACACCGTCAATGGTGAGGTTTGAAACTCCATCTTCTTGGCTTCAAAGCTAGCTCTCTGTCCACTATCCCACACTACCTCTTTCTTTAAGTAATATTTTGGACTAATAGGCTGCACAAGTTGATTAGACACTATCTAAATATATCTATTTACTGAGGTCTATATATTCAAGGAGATGACCATTTCTCCATCCCCCAAATGCTATTCAGGATTGGTCATGGTATTTTGAAATTAGAAAGTTTCAAAAGCACTCCTTGAGGAAAGTTGTGAAAGTTTATCACACAATTAAGGGACAGAATTACTATTACTGAATTAGCTTGCACAATACTTTCTTAGGGAAATTGCTGAATGATGTTCCTTGTTTTTATTTCCTGGCTATTACATATAAAAATAGGAAATAAAAAATTGTTGTTATGGGTAAAGAAATATTCACACCTTGCTTATTTCCTCTTTCCCCTCTTTTACATTCATTGTTCCCATTTTTCTTAAAGTTTCTTGTTTCTTTCCCCTCATGAGAAGAATCATGAGAGTCACAGATATAATGCAGCCCTTTTCTTTGGGTCATAACCTTCCCTAGAAAATGATTAGAACCAGAAGTGAGCTCTTTCTTGAGCTGCTTTCCGACAATTTGTTCAGTCCCCATCACCTTATTTGGATCCTTTCCCTCACCCCACATTCCCTCTTGCACCAACTATTCCTACCAGATAGCTTCCCCTCCCTCCATTATAAATTTTCTTTTAAAAAGTATTTTTTTTTAGATTTTATCTAGTATTTTATTTTTCCCTGGTTACATGTAAAAACAATTTTTAACCTTTGTCTTTAAAACTTTGAGGTCCACATTCTCTCCCTTCATCCCTTCTAACCCTGTTGAGAAGACAAGCAATTCTAATTAGGTTATACACGTGTAGTCATGAAAAACACATCCATAATAGTCATGTCAAGAAAACAGATGAAAAAACTCAAGAAAAGTAAAGTAAAAAAAAGTATGCTTCAATCTGTATTTACACACCATCAGTTCTGTCTTTGGGGATGGAGAGCATTTTTCATCATAGGTCCTTCAGAGTTGTCCTGGATCTGTATTGCTGTATTGCTGAGAATAGGTAAATCATTCCCAGCTGATCATCTTACAATGTTGCTGTCACTTTGCACACAGCATATTTCACTTTGCATCGCCCATGCAAGTCTTTCCAGGTTTTTCTGAGAGCACCCTGCTCATCCTTTCTTATACTACAGTTGTATTCCAGTACAATCACATACCACAACTTGTTCAGTCATTCTCTGGTTGATGGGCTTCCCCTCAACTTCTCATTCTTTACCCCTAGAAAAGAGCTGCTATAAATATTTTTATACATATAGGTTCTTTTACTTTTTGTTTTTATTTCTTTTGGGATGCAAACTTAGTAGTGGTACTGCTAGATCAAAGAGTATGCATGGTTTTATAGTCCTTTGGGTATGGTTCCAAATTGCTTTACAGAATGGTTGAATCAGTTCACAACTCCACCAACAGTGCATTAAAGTCTCATTTTTTCCCACATCCCCTCCAACATTTGTCATTCACCTTTTCTGTCCTATTAGTCAATCTAATAGGTGTGAGGTAGTACCTCAGAATTATTTTAATTTGCAACTCTCCAATCAATAATGACTTAAGAGTATTTTTTCATATAGTCATAGATATCTTTGATTATTTCAACTGAAAATTAATTGTTTAAGGTTCAGCTCATTTCTCACTTCTTCTAAGAAGATTTCTCTAGCTCTCTCAGCATCTGAAGCAAATATTTATCAAAATGAAACTTGAATATTCTTACTATTTGATTTTAGTCTGCCATACAAAGTATGGTATACCATTTAGTTATCCTTTTCTTATTTCATGGAAGCTGATTTTGTCTCTTAACCATAGATTATAAATTCCTTGAAGACACAGATCAGATCCTGTGTCTCAGAGAATTTCAAATTGGAAAGGACCTCAGAAATCATCTAGTCCCACTTTCTAAACCATGTAGGAGCTCCATCTCTATCATCCCTATGATCCAGGCCAAATGTCCACCAAACTTTGTCCTGGGAATTCAGTACCTCTTCTGTACCCTCCTGGTTTAAGAGTGATTATCAGTAGTAACTGTTGCTATTTCCCTCCCAGCATGTCTTTCTCTTCTTTGTCTCACTAAAGGGGCTATGCCCTGGCTACTTCTTAAAGAGGACTATTCACTGAATGGGCGTTACTTCACCCTAAGTGAGTACCTGGATATTCCTTGGCCTAATGAAGCCAAAGTCTCCCAATGCATCCTGGGTCATCTCCAGTCATCCTGATGAATGTCAGGTCACTGGATTCAGATGGCTCTGGAGGAGAAGTGAGGCTGGTGACCTGCACAGCTCTCCCTCACTCAAAATAAAGTCAAGTGCAAATCATGTCATCATTTCTCTGATGGCATAGTCTTCTTTGGAAACGAAGGATGAACACAACAACAGCAAATCTATGCCATATTATGATAGCTTATCCTGCTTGATCTCAAGGGGTTGTAAATCAAGTAAGAGTGAAGACAAGTAGGCTAGTGAGATAAATACAGGGAGAGGAAGATTAGGTACAAAGAATAGATTTAGTCAAACAAAGCCAAGGGGAAGTCTGAGTAGAGAGAAATCAATTTCATTTTCTAATTTGCATTATACTTGTGTAGCATCCTTTCTCAGCCTAGCTCCCCAATTTGTGCTTGCATTGGCATTGTAGTCTTCTTCCTCCTCCTTGAACTTGGACTCCTATCCTGGGCCCAGGGTTCCAATTGGTCAGATTTCGTCTTATCTTACCGGGTCCCAGCTACTAAGGTACTTCCTGGTCATTTCTAAGACAGGCAACTTCTACTCTGTGGCACCTTCTCTTCCCTTTCTAACCGTTGCTTAACTGTGTCTTTTCCTATTATTACTATTTTATCCTATCATCCTAGTTATCCTATATTATTGTCCTATATTGTCCTATTATTATTTTTTTCCTTGAAGGCAGGAACTATTTTTCTTCTTTGTATTTTTATTCCCGGTATCTACCCAGTGCTGGTTATGCAGTAAGAGCTTAATAAATGCTTTTCTATGCATTCATTTATTCAGTTTCAGTTGTCTGTCTTTTTTCTTTCCATTTAGTACCTAAGGTTTTTATGTACCAAAGAGTGATGAGATCAGACCTATGCCACAGGAAAATTACATAGGCATAAATATGAAAGAAGGGTGAGAAAGGTAGCAGATAGGAGATGGATACCAGGGAAGAGGGGATTCTAACCGATTAAGTTCCAGGTAATGAGGGGTAGTAGCTAGGGGGCAGTGGATAGAATGTCTGGCTTAGACTCCTCTTCCTGAGTTCAAATCTGGCCTCAGTCACTTACTAGCTATGTGACCTGAGGCAAGTCACTTAACCCTATTTGGCTCAGTTTCCTCATCTGTAAAATGAGCTGGAGAAGATACTAGAGTATCTTTGCCAAGAAAACCCCAAATGGGGTCATGAAGAGTCAAACATGGCTGAAAAATGATTAAAGAATAACAAAAACACAGATGATAAGGAAGCGAACTAGGGGGAAGGAAGTAAGAGTGGAGAGAAGGAAGCGGATGAGAAAAACACAGGGAAGAAGGCTCACCAGGAGCTGGCAACTGAGCGAATGTGGAGAGCAAGGAGGAGGAGAAGGAGGAGCAAGAGATGATAGAAGAGCCTCTGGCTGGGGTGACTAGGAGCGGGGTGGGGTGGGGCTTTCAGCAGGGCAGGGATAATGCTTCATTTTAGACATGCAGAATCGGAGGGGTCTGCAGGGAATCCAGGTGGAGATATAGCTTGCTGCTTCACAGGAATATATAACAAAACAAGGGATTAAGACCAGGGCTTCAATTTTAGTGGAGTGGACAAGAGATTGGATTTTGGGGTCAAAGGATCAAGGTTCATATTCTGGCTCAATACTTACTACCTGTATCACCTTTGGCTTACAGGGTTGCTTTTTTAATCTATTCAGTGAAGATTTAGACTAGATGGCCGCTGAGGGCCTGGCCTTCTTGCTCCAAATCAATGATCTTATGGACTATATAATCTGTTCGTTACCTTATGCTCCTCTGGTCCAAGGCCAACTTCATCACTATTACCACCATCAATAAATATTTACTGAGCATAGACTACATGCAAGACATTGCTGCAGAATGCTATGTAAGGGGGCTTACGAACACAGTTATTTTTCTCAACTGGTTTACATTTTAATAGAGGAGAGAGCTCACCACTCCAGGCAGCCTATGATTAGCACCAGATGAGAAGTACAGGTCAGGACTTTAGAAAAGAGAGAGGGCGCTAGATTGATCAAGAAAGACTTCACCTATAAGTGCATTGCAACCTAAAGCAGAGGAGCAATTGAAAATGACAGTTTTAAGAAAAAACAACAAAACATCGTATCTTTCCTCTTTTTCATTGCCAAGTTTCTTGAAGAAATATTTATTCCTCATTATTTCCTCAACTATTTCCAGTCTGACTTGCTTTCCCTAAAAATGTTTTCTCAGAGATAGAATAGTCTTCCTCCTTCTTTGGTATTTATCTTCTTTGATTTCTTGGTGACCTCTGTCACCTCAGCATGGTATATTGGATAGGGTGTAGACCTAGGTTCAAAAGTTGCCTCTAATTCTGTATGATCTTGGGTAAGTCACTTGTCATTTCTCAGTCTCAGCCTCCCCATTTTTTATTATAAGTGAGCTGGACCTGATAACTTCCAAAGTCCCTGTCAACTCCAAATCTGTGATCTATGATCTTTAACATAAATAGAAATAACAAAAAAAAAAATAAGATTGAATGCTATGTAATTTTAATAATCAAGTTTGGCTTTGAAGAAGAGTTGAGAAGATGAATTTCTCTACCTTCTTGCACAGTTGAGGGGCTACATATATAGAATATTGCATAATTCTGTCAGCCACTGTTAATATAGGGCACTAGGTGGCACAGTGGAAGACTCATGTCCCTGAGTTCAAATCTAACCTCAGATACGTACTAGCTGTGTGACCCTGAATAAATCACTTAACCCTGTTTGCCTCAGTTTCCTCATCTGTAAAATGATCTGGAGAAGGAAATGGCAAACCACTCTAATATCTTTGCCAAGAAAACTCCAAATGGGGACACAACTGAAAAATGACTCAACAACTGTTAATGTGTTGATTTTACTGATGTGTTTTCTTTAAAATCTTTATTAAAAGGGATGGCAGAAACCAGGTCCTATGATTTCAGAGTCAGTACTCTTCCTTGTACCATACTACTTCATCTTAATCTCAAGAGGCTCATAATTTCATTAGACTCAGAGACAGTGTGCTACAGTGGGAAGGACATTAAGCTGCATCAAAGAAACCTGAATTCTGTCATTCCCAGATCTGCCATGAATTAGGTATATGCCATGAGGAAGTAATTGAACTCTGTTCCACAGTTTTCTCAGTGGAGTTAAGACTATAATTCTATGAAGTCTTACAAATTTTCGTCATGTTGGTTCAACTGAACTTTGCAAAGGCAGCTAGGTGGAGACAGTGGCTAGACCCCCAGGGCTAGATTCAGGAAGACCTGAGTTCGAGTCCACCTTTGGACACTAGTTGTGTGACCCTGGGTAAGGCACTTAAATGGTGTTTGCCTCAGTTTAATGGAGATAATAACAGTACCCACTTTGCAGGCTACTGTGAGGATTAAATGAGAAAATATTTATAAAACACTTAGTACAGTGCCTGGAGTATAGTAGGAGCTATCTAAATGCTAAATCCCTATTCTCCCTACAATCTTACCTACTGGATCCAGGAACTCTAATAAACATTTACTAAGTACCTACTTTATACCAGGCAAAGAGTTAAGAAGTTCCCTTATTTCCACTTGGTGATACTTCTTTGGGTATAAAGGGAGCACCGACCATCTGCCCCTACCCTAAGGCTGCCATTAGTAGACAGAAGATGAACAAGTAACACCACAGGAATTCAATTCCAGCATCTGAATCTCAATAGCTCTTTGACTCTGGGCAAGTCACTTACCTCTGTTTGCCTCAGTTTCCTCAGCTGTGAAATGGGCATCATAAGAGGACCTACCTCTCAGTGTCATTGTAAGAATCAAATGAGATATTTCTAAAGTACTTAGCAATGCATCTGGCACATAGTGCTCGATTAATGCTCATTTCCTTACTTCCTTAAAAAGAGCCTTGAATTAAGATTCATGGGAAGAGAATAAATTTGTTGTAGACGTCTACACACTAAAAAAAATCCTTTAAAAAATTCTAAGAAGGAAAATTTTTTTTTAAAAAAAGAACATATTGATGTGTTTTGTTAAATCAGTCACTTCGCAATATTGCTAACCCAGTTTCTGGCTGTCCATTGTGGAATTTAATCCTCTGCTTTAACTGGGAAAAAATAGCTGAACTAAATCAGTTCAAAAGAAAGATTCAGTTGGGGGTGGGTTAGTGTGGTAGTGTTGTGTGGGATTTGGAATAAGAGGACCTGGGATTTTTAACTTATTGGCTCTGTGACCTTGGATAAATCAGTCTACCTTCCTGGACATTAACTTTCTCATCTGTAAAATGAGGGATTGAATGAGGCCCCTTAGAAAGACTCTAAATCTGTGATCTTGAATTTGAGAATATATGCAACATTGTGCCCTCATAATTCCTCATTTCTCTGCAGAAAGGAGGGAGATATGTTTCATTATCTATTTTCCTGGAAACAACCAAGACTGGTTGTTTCAATTATTCAGACTTTGCTTTTAGTGGGAAGGTTTTAGTTTTCCTTTTTCTCTGATATGTATTGCCCCATGACATGATTATTTTAGAATAATTTGTTGATGGTGTGTTTTTATCCCATTTCCCATCATTATACAATTCAGAAATATGTATTTGAAACATCAACTTAAAACATATAATATTTCTAGAAGAGACTACATTTTTATCTTTTGTAGAGTGTGGACGCACCCCATGACACTTGGAACGGTTCTGGACTTCCCCCTTTCTTGTCCTTTTGTCCAGTGCCTAGATTCCTGTGGTAAGAGCAGGTTAATATTTTGCTGTTACTACAAATAGTACACAAAACTGATCCATTTTGCTTTGCACAAGTAGGTCATTCATCAGTCTTCCAAGAGATTTGGGGTGAGGGAGGATGATTGATAGTGGCAGGTAATTTTATTCATTTTTTTAGTGAGGTGAGTAATGGTGGAGACTTTGACATTAGTAAGTTTCTTGAACCCTAACATTTGGCTTGACTTCATCTCTACAAGGTTTGGTAGGAGTTGCTTATTTGACTCTCCCAGAATCTTTGAACTTTGTCCTTTTTCCCTCTGATAACTTTATCCTTGCAGTTCTGTCTGGCCCAGTTTGGGATTTACAAATGATAGGTTGGATTTACTTTAAAAAATTTATTCATGTGCATTTTCCAACTCCTCCACCCAATGATTATGGATCTAATCACAAAATAGAAGTCTTAAAATAGCCAGTTACAGGATAAAGGAAAGATAAATCAGTGGAGTTTGTGTCTCCCTGTCATGAAACTGAGCTTTGACCTAAGAGTTAAGAAACCTCACCACCACCTATTACTGTATGCTTAATCTGTGATTCCCTGAGCTGGAGGCCGGCACATCCAATTCTGTTCCACATCAGTGGCCAGCTTGATTTTGACCCAACAAGGTTACCACAGTAACAGGAGGTTTCCAGGTATTGATGTGGGTGGTGTGACGAATTGGACAAGGTCCAAAATTCTGCTTAGTGTTCCATTACCACCCTAAGATGTGAGTCACTCAAGGCTGTAGCTTAGGTGAGGCCAAACCCAGAGAGTCAAAGAGTCCAAATGTGGGTATAGTATTCTTTGGTTTCTTAGTTGCCATTTTTTTTTGCAAACTATGGTTTGTATTCTCAAGTGGGTATGATTTAGAACATGTTCTTACTTTGAATTCTAGGGGGAAATTTCACCTGTTTTGATTGTGCCAATATAACATTACTAAGAGAAATAACAGGGCTTAGAACATATTATAAGTTTATTTCACTCATGTGTATTTCATATCCTTGTTTGTGGACTATAAGTCTAAAGTATATGTTGGGGGTAGGCTAGGATGGGATGAGAAGAATAAAAGATATCCCCTTCTCTATTCCAACCAGCTTCTTTATTCTTGGACCCTTTTTGGTTGTGGTTCCTTCTCTTAGATTGCACTAGTTCTGAAATTTTCCAAGTTTGGCCTGGGGATCTCTAGAGGGCCCTGAGACCCTTTCTGAGGGTCCTAGCCAAGCCCCTACAGCCATCCTGAAGGAAAGTAACACTTGTGGAGGAGACCACCATCACTAACCACCACCAATATCAAACGCTAAGCAAAAGTCACCAATAGGCAAGTAAGTTCAAGAACTAAGGGGATTGCAGTGGCCAGTAGACCTCAACCTTGGTATCAACCTGCTCCTTGCGCCTATCAACCAGGAGAGAAACCCTTGTGGAGATGTGAGCAGTTGACTCAGGTGCTGAAACTTCTCATAAACCACAAATATTGAACACCCAGAAAGGAAAGTTCTCAATGTTAGATATGATATCATCACTGGAAGTGTCATTAGAGAAGACGCATTACCATCAGCTTTGCTGCTGCACCCTAAGGACCATGGGGCCTTTCCATCTGACTTGAAGCTACAACTTTCTGGGTATTTTGTTGCTTCTTATCAAAATGTGACATTCTTGAGAACAGAGAAGACTAGCTTTTACTTTTGTATCTCAAGTACTTAGGAAAGTACTTTGCACAAAGCAGGACAATAAATGCTCATTCATTCATTCCAGAGGAAAGGTGTTGAGGACCTGAACTCAGGGTGCTTGGCTGTGAGCCTGAAGAGGAAAGGGGTAGATGCTAGAGGTAATATTAAATATCAAGTGACCTGGGAAACCAGAGTGATTAAAGAAAAAAATGTTTGGTAAATGTAGAAGTCAGATCTAAAGAGAATTAGATGATCCTAAGGGATATTGCATTTAGATTTGTTGGAACAAACAACAAATGATGGCTTTTTTCTTTCCACTGTAAAAATATACATTTCTAGTGATAGGAAATGAGAGTCAGCTAGGAGCTCTTTTTTTAACCTTGAATTTTGCTGGACAAACATGGTTATGTTCTTATTCTTAAACTCTTGTTTTCCTAGAATTCATTCTAAACATCCCCTTTTACTTGCATAAACCTTTCTTCTTCATGATTCCTAAAACTAAAAGAGAACCACAGGACAAGACAAAGAAGCTTAATATGCAAGTTGGTGGTATATGTATGTATACATACATACACACATATGTCCCTAGTCTATATATACACACATGCCCATCTGTGCACATATACACAATCTAGCACATAATGTAATGGTGCATAAGTGTGTTTATACACACATACATGCATAGACATACACATGTACACTTATGTATATTTACATATATGTATGTATATTTACATATATGTATGTATATATGTGTAAAAAATACAACTAATTTGTATTTTATGCATATTTCTTTTTCCCCCCAGGAATCCTGAAGAAGGAAGTGTTATACAAAAGGAAGGGGACATTTATTATGAATTCTAGAAAAAGAAGAGTTAAGATATGTGTATAATATGTTTAACTTATTACTTATTAGATTCAATCCAATCTAACTAACATCTTGTCAAGATCCTTTTGGATCCTGATTCTGTCATCCATTATGTTAATTATTTCTTCTAGCCTTGTGTCATCTACAAATCTGATCTATATCTGTATCCAAGTATTGATAAAAATATTAAACAGCACATGGCCAAGCACAGATCCGTGGGTCACTATTGAAATCTTCTGCCATGATGACATAAGAAACTGTTTTTTGAGTCTGGTTATCCAAACTTGGCCTAAATCCATTTGTTTCATCTCATCCATATCATTCTGTCTTCTCCATAAACACAGTATTAGATATTTTATCAAAATGATTTTTTTGGATATTTTATCAAATTTTTTTTGTGAAAATTAGTTATTAGCTCCTCTGGTTCGGCCCATGAAAGGACTTTCAGTAATAAGTTATTCAATGGCTAGAAGTCTACATCCTAGTATTTTCCCTAAGGTGGAAAGGAAACCCCAGACATGATATATTAAATATATTTATAATATGTTTATAATAATAAAAATTATGATACAGTATATTAAGAACTAATATAATAAACAAAAATACAATTATAAGATTCTAAGTTAAATATCATACCAACTAGTGGATATATGAGAACTCCTATTGGCTAGAAAACCTGATTGTTAAATTTTCAATGTGAGCATTTATGCCTCAGAAATCAGGAAATGCTAGGAATCAAACCTTGATTTATTGTTTTGCTGTCTGCTCAATTCAATAAACATTTATTAAGCACCTATTATGCATTGTGTTAAGTGCTGGTGATAATAAAAAAAAAGGGCCTTTGATAAAGGATAGGCAAACTATAATCTGAGAGTCATATCTTACCCTCTGCCTGTTTTTGTATATCTTCTAGATAAAAATATTTTTTTTCTAAACTTTATTTGAAAATGTAAAATCAATTCTTAGTTCAAGGGCCATACAAAAGCAGGTGATAGACCTCTCTGTAGTTTCTAACCACATACAAAAGCAGGTCTAGACTTAAGAAAACCATGGGAAAAAATGGCAATAATGCAGGTTAAACTTAAAAGTGTATCATGCATACACTTTTTTTTTTTTTTGAAAACTGGTTGTTAAACATTTACCAGCACACCTCTAGTCTCAAATGTCAGTTTCCAGAATGGACTTTGTTTTCCTGTTAATGGAGCTTCAAATTTCAAGAAGTATGAATAGGAATAAATATAAATAGTAATAGTAAAAGAAAAGCAAAAACATACAAGAAGTATAAGAAAAAAACCAAAACACGCTATGTGTCCTAGAGTCCAAATATGATATATAGGAGGGTTTGTAGTAATTCGTGAATTTGTTGCTATGCCTTTAAACTGCAGATTTCAGGTTTCATTGAAGCCCAATTTAACCACCACTTAGAAGAAATTAGAGGCTTCTAGATAGATCATCTAGTAGACTGATCTAATTGTTCACTGATCTGTGGTAGAATTTAACCAGTCTTTGTGTTTCAACTTGCTACCTCAGGGTTTAAAAACTGAAAAATAAATCAATGAGAATGTGGAACATGGATAGATTGATTAAAGCCCTGCTTCAAGCTAACATCAGGAATGAGACTACCTGGCCTTCTGTGTCAGTGGAGGTCAGTGGATCCATGAGATCAGATCTATTGAAGTATGTAATAATAGTGCTAACTTACATTTATTTGGCACCTCATTTACTCTTTACCACAGGCATGAGGAAATTGAAGTTCAGAGAAATTAGATGATTTGCTTAACACTTCTGTTGGTGGAGTGGGGAATCCAAAGCAGGCCTTCAGATTTTAATGACATTTCTCTTTTTGCCACATACATCATGAGAGGCAGCATGGTGAATGTAGGGTAACATGACCTTTTTACAAAAGAATATTTAATTCAAAAGATAGGATCACAAAAAATACATTCATTCTTTCCCCAAAGTGTGGAAGGCATAGCTTCCCTTTGCCACCATCACCACCACCACTCCCAACCCCAGCACCCACACCACCCCCGCCTGAGTCTCTGTGCTATAGAGCACAGTCCTAGTTCCAGGTTCAAACCCCAGCTCTGGCTCTAGTCCCAGGTACCCTGACTTCGGATGGCTGGCTGCAATCCTGGCACCAAGGTTGCCAAGATTCAAACTCCTGACGAGTGGGGATCACTTCTGGCACCTGAAACTGAGGACAGCTGACATGAAACAGAAACAAATACCCTCAGGCCCATTTCTCAGCTGGGGTAAAAGAGTCCTTCTCTTCTCACTGGTTCAGTTTATGGCATCCATGCTGGGTGCAATAGGCAGGAGTCACTGAAAAGAGTGGCTTACTACTTTTAAATGTGCAGGCAACCAATTAAAAGTGGTTACCCTTACCGACATGGTAGAGGAAGAAGAGGCCTGCATTTTACCTCAACTGGGCATGACCACAACAGTCTGGGTTATAGTAAGAACAAATGAAAAAGTATTTATTAAGCACTTATTATGTACAAAGTGCCATGTTTGAGGTTGGGGATACAAATCAAAAAGCAAAAAAAGGTTCTTGTCCTAAAGGAACTTACATCAATAGAGGAGAGGACACATAAAGGAGAATTGTATTGTTTGTGGGGTTTTGATTTCTAAAGTCATAGGGATAATAACTAGAGTTATAGGGGAGTAGAATGACATATATGACATTTGCAGTAACAATGGGTATATGGATTGATTTGAATATGGATCCAGAGCTGGGAAGGCATGGGGGACCTTATATGAGGTGGCAGGAAATATGGCAGTAATGTGGTCAGTGAATGAAGTGAAGCATGGTCGTGTAGATATTGTAGGCCAGGAGTAGAACTCTTGAGAGGCATCAAGGCACTGTTGGCCCTGGGGTAGGATGGACAGAGTGCTGCACAGAGAGTCTGAAGAGGCTGTTGTGTCGATCTAATCTCTGATACATTAGCTGTGTGACAAAAGGCCAGTCACTTAAATTCCTTATGCCCCTTTTCCTCATTTGAAGAAAGTAATAGTATCTTACCATCCCCCAGTTCAGATATATATACACATATACTACATATGTGGATATGTATATGCATGTACGTTTGTGTCTATTTTAAATTTTAATTTATTTTTTTAATTTTTGGGAAAAAAAACAAGCATTTTTATGACATAATATAATAAAAGATTACATATGAAACTGCAAATCGATTATGTACAACTTGTTATTCTGTTTAAATATGTAATAAAACTATCATGTAAATTTCTTTGTTTTTCCTTCCCTTCCCCTGTACCTTAGAGAGGGCTACCCTTAGATATAAATATATATATATGTTAAATTTTTCTATACATACTTCTATTTATCAATTCTTTCTTTGGATGCAGATAGCATATTTATTTATATGTTCTTTGTAATTAATCTGAGTATTTATAATAGTCAAAATGACTTATTTGCTCAGTCATTCTTAAAACAATACTGCTGTTACTATTTACAATATTTGCTTGTTTCTCTTCATTATTTCGTGTAAATCTTTCTACGTTTTTCTAAGATTGTCGACCTCACCATTTCTCATAGGGATGATCCTTATACTTTTTGCATGAACTATTGTTATAATATCCTAATTGCTCTTCCTGACTCTAGCTCCCCCCTTTTCAATTCATCCGATTCCATTTAACTTACAAATTAACCTAGCCAAGACACAGTTTTGATCTCATCACTCCCCATTTCAAAAACCTTCAAACTCCTCAGACAACAAACGCCTATTAAGTTCCCATCATGTGCTAGGCTCTTGACTAAGATACAAATGGAATACAAAGAAAGGCAAAAAACAGCCTTTGCCCTCAAAGAACTCATATTCTTTTTTAAAAAAATGCTTATTAATAGTTTAATGTATGAAGGAAAATGCAGATTTCTGAACATGAAGGTATATATCTCACATTAATTTAAGTCTACATAAAGTAGAGCCTCTATACTGACATAATGAAATTTACTTTCTGTTTAGCCATTTCTGTTATGTATATAATTGTACATTTATTTGCCCTTCTAAAACTTCAGGATCAAGTTTACATAATTTTGCTAAATTTCTGTGTTTGTCCAGAAGCAGTTTACAGTACTAAAACCAACCAGCCAAATAACAGCTTAACAGAAAGTTATGTTCTGGGGCAGGGCAGGGCCAGGACTGGGGGGAAGGCAGAGAAAGAAAGAAAGGAGAAAAGAAGAAAGGATACTAACAGAGGTAAGATCTAGGGGAAAGGGTGGTCACAAATGTTTTACAGAGAAAGGTCAGTTAGCAAGATCTGCAAAGAGCCTACACTCTTCAGTCAAGCGTATCGGTAGGATGAGTTGAGAACATAAGAATTATTTTAGCCACTTGTGATTTTCTCTGAACAAAAGGAAATCTGCAGGCTAACAAGCTGATCCCAATCAGCCAAACTAGTTCATATGTATGCTATTCAGATGAGGTGCCCAAGTTCCAGTCCACACTGCTTGAGGGCCATTATTTTCTGTAGAGATTGAAACTATTTTTATGAGTTTCAAGGGGTGTCAGCAGCATGAGGACCATTAAATATGGGTTCTCCAGCATTATCTGGGATAAGTAAGGCTACTGGAAGGATTATTGTTTTGCCATAGACAGAAAAGGGCATATCCCCAACTTTAGGAAAGTCCATGTATCCTGCACAAACATGCTGATGGAATGTACCGAAAGGAGTTACAATTCCTGTACAATCTCACTCCGTTGCTTGATGTTATGAAAACATTCCTGGATCAGACAATGGCCTATGAATCACATGGTTTCCCATTCCACTGGGATGCCATTCTACTTTGTCTTGATTGCCACCTATCCCTTCAAAGAACCAGATGCCAACATGGCCTCCTGGTGTGCCAAGGTACTCCTAATAACAGATGGAGTGGAATTTCCAGTTTGTATAATATGGGCAAAGAAAAGGAATTCATGTTCTAATGAATTTAGCTTGTAAAGTCTTCTATAGCCAAGATCGAACTCACATTTCCATCCTTATGTAATCCAGGGCTCAAGTCCAATTGCATAATTCTTTTCTTATTGGAGAGTGATTACTCAGTTCTCCCTTTGAGATCTTGGGAGAAAAGAACACCTGGGTTGATCTTATGGATTCCAGCTTTGAGAAAGAGAACTCTCACAGTTCCAGGCCCTCTCCAGGGAAAGGTCTCTGGAAGAAAAGACTCAAGGAAGAATTCAACATGTAGATTTTTTGAACCATAACAGAATGAAAGAGGTTTTAATTTTGCCCAAGGGGAAATTCCCCACCGTCTTTAGTTGTGGTGAGCTGGGAACAGGGACACGATCAGGGCACTGGGACATATTGGATTCTTTCTAGAGTATTTCTTTTTCCCTCCAGGGATGTGTCCCTAAAGAGATCCTGGAAATATTTGTGTCCACTCTTGAAGCTGAAAACCAGAAGACCTATGATCCCTCCTCTCTCAAACTCTTAATACTATCCCTCACACAGGAATGGAATATCAAATAATAAATCTCCTCCAATAAGAAGAGTTTTATGCAAACTTGAAACTACTGTTAACATTTATTTCACGTTGTTCCACATCACATACTCTATGTTCTAGTCAAACTAAAATAGAATTTCCTATAGCTAACATTTTTTCCCCTTCTTCCGTGCCTTTTCACAAGTTCTCCCCCATGCCTGAAGTCACTCTTTATCTTTACCTTTCAAAATCCTTATCTTCTTTCAAGGTTCAGCTCAGTTGCAATCTCTTCCAGGAAGCCTTCCCTGATCCCTACAATTATTGTTTCTTTCTCTCTCTCTCTGTCTCTCTGTCTCTCTTTCTGTCTCTCTGTCTCTCTGTCTCTGTCTCTCTCTCTCTCTCTGTCTCTCTCTTTCTCTCTTTAAATTGTGCTGTATTCATTTTTATCTTTTGAAACCCCAGCACTTGGCATAGTACCTTGCTTATAATTTGGCTTAATTTTTTAAGTTTGTTTAACTGAATTAATGAATATTTGTAGGACCTACCTCACAGGGCTATTGGGAGAATCAAATGAAATAATGGATGTAAAGTTTTTTGCAAATCTTAATGTGAGCCCCTAGATGGAGAAAATAGAAAAATCACTGGAGTAAGGAGGAAAAGTTAAATTGTTTAAGAAGCTACAGTTCATTTCTGCCTGCTGAAGCAACTCTTTCCACCCCTCCCTTTCCCCTAAAATATATAAAACAGCAGTCACTACAATATTATTGACATTCCCTTTAATTAAGCAAAGTTTATATACTTGCTACCACTGGTGACAGAATGCTGAGCCAGGGGAGAATGAAGTCATGGGGACATAGAAAGTAAAGCTAGCTCCAATAGGTTCTATGTCCAAAACTCAAAGAATTCGAGTTGGAAATCGCCTCAGATATGATCTCTTTTATAACATGTTTCATCTGTCATCATGATGCTCTTTGCTCAAAGACCTACATAATATGGAACTCATATCTGCGGAACTCATGATGTGCTCAAAGACCTACGTAACATGGAACTTATAACTTATGCTCATTCCATTTCCAGGCAACTCTGTTAAGAATATTTTCTTATAGTGAGCCAATACCTTCCCTTCTTTACCTTCCATTACTTGTTCCTAGTTCTGTACTTTAGGACCAAGCAGAACAAGCCTTCTCTCCTCTCCCTGTCCCCTACTCCCTTCCCCATTCTAAGCACTTGAAGGCAGCTTCCCTGACTTGCTCCTTTTTCAGGCCAATTATCTTTGGTTTCTTCAATCCTCTTATTTCCCATTCATTTGTAGAAAACTACTTGAGTCCTGTCCTCTGCTTTTTAGCTGATCTTGGCTAAGAGAATATGATATTGCTGACTTAACTAATTTACAGTAAGCATCAACAAAACATAATTAGGCCAACATGATTGGTCTCTCCACTCCTAATCTCTCATTTTTCCAATTGTTTCTCTACATAGGTGACAAGATAATTATCCAAGAATACAGGTCTGATTATGTTACTCTTTCACTTAAAAATGGACTCCTATGATAAAAAAGGGGAAAGGACTGACATGTACGAATATATTTATAGCAGCTCTTTTTGTGGTGGCAAAGAATTGGAAATTGAGGGGATGCCCATTGATTGAGGCATGACTGAACAAGTTGTGGCATACAAATGTAATAGAATACTATTATGCTATAAGAAACAATGAGCAGGTGGATTTCAGAAAAACCTGGAAAGACTTACATAAACTGATGCTGAGTGAAGTGAGCAGAACCAGAACACTGTAGACAGCAGCAGCAGCTGTGTGTGATGATCAGCTATGACTGACTTAATTCATCTCAGTAATACAATAATCCAAGTCAATTCCAAAGTGGAAAATGCTATCCACATTCCAAGAAAATACTATGGAGTCTTAATGCAGATCAAAGCATACTATTTTGTTTTTTTCTTTCTCATGGTTTCTTCCTTTTGTTCTGATTCTTCTTTCACAACATGACTAATGTGGAACTATGTTTAACATGATTGTACATGTACAACCTATATCAGATTGCGTCTTCTATTGGGGAGGGGAAAGGAAAGAGAAGAGGGAGAAAAACTTGAAACTCAAAATCTTACAAAAATGAATGTTGAAAATTATCTTTACATGTAATTGGAAAAATATTATTAAGTAAAAAATTTTAAAAAATTGACTACCACTTACCTTACCAAACTAACAGATATTTTCCATGATAATCTCTTCTCCCTAGGTTTTCAGGACACCACTCTCTTCTGGTTTGCCTCCTACCAACTGACCATTTCTTTTCAGTGTCCTTTGTTGGATGTCCCCAAGGGCTTTGTCCTGGACCCTCTTCTCTTCTCCCTCTATAATATTCCACTTGGTAGTGTTATCAGCTCTCAGGGATTCAATTATCATCTGTATGTGGATAATTGTATTTATCCAACCCAAACATCTCCACTGATGTCCAGTCTTGTATTTCCAATGGACTATTAGACATCTTAAACTAGATGACCTGTAGACCTCTTAAGCTTAACATGTCTGAAATTGCACTCATTTTCTCTCTCTCCTCTTCCAAACTTCTCTATTACTTTTCTTTTGGAGGGGGGAGAAGGCAAAGCAATTGGTGTTAGGTGACTTGCCCAAGGTCACCCAGTTAGTAAGTGTGTCAAGTGTCTGAGGCCAGCTTTGAACTTAGGTCCTCCTGACTTCAGGGCCGATGATGATCTACTCACTGTCACTCAGCTGCCTCTCTCCTATTACTTTCTAAGGCAGCGCCATCCTTCTAGTCTTCCAGGCTCTCAGCCTACGTATCACCCTGACTCCTCACTATCTCTATCTGCTCATATCCAATCTGTTACCAAGGCCTACTGATTTCACTTTTGTAACATCTTTCAAAAACACCCCCTTCTCTCTTCTGCTACCACCCTGGTGCAGGCCCTTCTCACCTCATGCATAGACTACTGGCGAAACCTGCTGGAGGTTCTGCCTTCCACAAATCTCTCCTCTCTCCAATCCATCCTCCATTCAGTTGCCAAATTAATTATTCTCAAGCACAGGTCTGACCATGCCACCCCCACAATCTTCAGTTTGGCGTTCAAAGCCCTTTATGACTTAGGTCTCCCCCTCTGCTTGCTACATTCTTAGTCTTTTTACACCTCATGAGCTTATCCAATCAGAGTAGATTTTAAAAATTATTTATGTTGTCACATTTTATTTTTTCCAATTACACGTAAATATAGTTTTCAACATCCATTTTTTTATAAGATTTTGAGTTTCAAAATTTTTCTCCTTCCCTTCCTCTCTCCCCAAGATGGCAAGCAATCCGATATAGGTTATACATGTGCAAACATGTACACCTATTTCCACATTGAGACTGGATTTTTTGTTGTTCCTCACACATGACACTCCATCTCCCAACTCTGGGTATTTTCATTGGCTGTCCCCTACACCTGGAGTGACTGCCTCCTGGCTTGCCTGGCTTCCTTCAAATCCCAACTTAAATTCCCCTTTCTACAGGAAAGATTTTCCCAATCTCTATAAATTCTAGCATTTTCTGTCTGTTGATTATTTCCCACGTATCCTGTGTATAGCGTGGTTGTACATAATTTTTTTTACATGTTATCTCCTTCATTAGATTATGAACTCCTTGAGGACAGGGACTTTTGCTTTTCTTTGTTTTTCCAGTGCTTGGCACATAGTCTTAGAATCTGACTCAACTGACTGACTCTGGTGTTCTTTCTCTTGCCTTCATGCCTTTGCTCAAGTTGTCTCATACATGGAATGCATTCCCTCCTTAGTCTTCAATGCCATCTCTGACCCTCATGAAAGTGGCCAAATCATTGAGTTTCTTGGTCTCAATTTTCTCATTTATAATATGGTGATTGCAATGCCTCTCTCCAAAGGTTCTTAAGAGATCTCTTAGGGCATTTCTCAGTTCGGGTCCTTTGAGAATCTCACTTTCCAGCAGGTCTACATGACTGAAGTTCTAATAAAATGAGTAGCCAAACTAAAAGGAAAAGAAATTTATTTGTGTGATAAGGAAGAGTGCTTGCTGATAGACTCTTCATCTTCCTCAGGAACAAGTTTGGATTATATAGCTTTCTTAGGTCTGCTTAGAGTACACAGCCAATCAGCAGCATTCTGTGGTATTTGAATGAACCAATGGGAATCTGCCCCTACAGGAAAGTTAATTCTCAAAGTTGAGTACATTTGTAGTGTCTATAGTGAAGCTAAAGAGTGCTACTTACTGGGCATCAAGGTTTTGTCTATTCAGCCAAAGCAGGATGGAGGTAATTGAATGAGATTTTATTATTCAGCCTACAGAAGAATGGGAGGTAATTCAATCAAGTTTTGTTATTTAGTCTATAGCAGAATAAAGGTGCTTGTTAAACAGCACCTTACGATCCCAAGATTGGCTAAATGAGATAATGTATTTCTAAGTGCCTTACAAACTAAATATTATAAATTATTATTATTATTAACATTTGATTGTTTCTAAATGAGGTCATAAGTGAGTCTGAATTAGAACAGAGAATTAGTAGGTGAGAAGATAGAGATTCTACTTCTAAGAATTGTCCAGTCCTGGGCATAGAAACACTCTCAGTAAAAATTCAATTGACTTACTAGAGAAATTTTGAAGAATAATTATTTCCCCTTTTCTCAAGGTCTTGCACCTTTCAAGGCATGAGTGATGATAGCTGGTTCCCCAGATGAAACTAGCTATAAAAGTGGAGTCTACTCTTTTACCTTCTGATTCTGGAACCACTGTGGCAGCCTGGGTGAGCCATATTTCTAAATTCAAGCTAATTTTCAAAATCATTGACAGTTTAACTAAAAATGAATTTGTTTCTTAAAGTAAGAAGCAATAACATTTCAGACCTGACTGAAAGGAGTCCATCAGTACACTGGTATATATCTCCAACACTTGATTAATCACTGTATCATTCTTACGTCATAGCTTTTAAAAATAACTTGTGCTCTAATCTTTCTGGAGCTGCCAGTACAAATAGAAAAATCTTCATGTGGAATTTTAGGCAACCTAGATTCTGTGAAGTTGTTGTAGAGTGGATCCTAACTAAAACAACTTTAGAAACCTCTGACTGTGGTTCCAGATACAGAAAGCAGAAGAAAAATGTGATGGAGGAAGCGTCCCAGAAAGGGGCCCAGAAATCAGATGCTTTCTGTCTGATTATAGATTGGAAGCAGATTGCTGTAAAGTCTCCTCTTGAGGCTATGAATGGGTAGATAGATTTACTTGGTGCAGTGATCTACTGATATCTATAGTGGTCACTTTTAATTCTCTTATTAATACTGGAAGGATTTGTGATTTTCTTGGAATAGGGAAGTCAGAGCCTGGGAATTCCCTGAACACACACAGATAAGATCCTAACAGTAAACAGTTTAATATACAAATCGTAGAGATTTGCCCAAGGTACAAAGAGGTCATATGACTTATCCTGAGTAACTTAGCTCTTAAGTGTAGGAGGCTATATTTGAAACCCGGTCTTCTTGATTGTGAGCTCAGACAGCACTCTGTCTACTATAATACAGTTGCCCCTAATAATTATCTAATACTACCTGGAAAGTTTTGCATAGAAAACAATTTTGTGCCCTTTTGATTGAAGAGTCAATCACATCCATTATTGCTCGCTAGAGAAATAACCTGTGAATCTTTGGGGTTAAAATAGAGCTAAAACAATGTGTAATATTTCAAAATTCATTCTATTCTTGTTCACTAGTTGGGCGAAGTATGATTTTTAGATTTTAATTCTGCTGAAGAGCTTTGGGTTTCTTTCAGTTTTTTATCACTACATAAACAAGGGATTTAATTGAAAGTCCAATATCTTACCTAGATTAGATTAGCAGGTTCTAGAGACAAATATAAGAAGCTTTTTTTGATTGTTTATCTTTGATCAGGCAATCATCAATCATTTATTAACTTCTCACTTTGTGCCAGGTACTGTACTAAGTGCAGGGGATTCAAAGAAAAGTCAAAATAGTCTCTGCCCTCAAGGAACTTAGAGTGAAATTTACCATTCACACACATATAATATATTTTAAATTAATCAGACTTGTATTCTCAAATGTAATTGCAGACTACTTAATAATAAGAGCTTACATTTGTATAGGACTTTACAGTTTATATAGATATTTCTTCAACATACCCTTATAAAAAGGCCATAAAAATATCATATATAAATATATGTATGTATATATACTGCATATACACATATATATGATATCTATATTTGCATATATTTCAGTTTTATAGAGGAGAGAGTTATATTTCAGAAAGGTTCAGTGACTAGGCGGGCATCCCACAAGTTATAAATGACAGAAAGGGGACTAGAACCCAAATCTTCTGACCTCAAGTCCAACCCTTTCTATCATAGAATACCATCTCTGAAACTTAGGAAGCAGTTTATCTTAGTGGATATTTAAACTTTGACTGAGGAGAACTGAGTTCAGCATATTCTTGGCAAAACAAAACTTTCTAGTTGAAAGGAAAAGGGCTTTAAAAGACTTAGGAAAAAAATAGTTCAAAAGGTTCCTTGGACTTCAAATAGTGATTAGGGGTTAGTTTGATGAGTTCCATGAAGCAGAGACATAGACAAATTTCCCTTAGAATAGTCTTGGGTTCAACAGTCAAGAAAAAGGGGCGTAAGTTTTCATGGGCAGAATGGCAGACTTTCCATAATGTTTACTATTGAAATGCTCAGAAGATCTGCCAGTCTACGTTTTTAAAGTCTTTGAAATGCCATTCCTTCCTTTCCTGAGTGCTTACATAATCTCTGATGACTTACTTTGTTTTGAGATTTGTATTACATTAGCACAGTAAACAAAGAAGGCTTTGCATGACTTTTAAAAAATTGTGTATCTTGGTAACTCCGCTTTGAAGCCATAAAGAAGGAAACTAGAATATGGGTTATTCAGAATTGGACTGAACAAAACCTCATAGAAGATATTTTCTTAAATTGATGTGAGCCAAGATCTCCAGTAGCACATCTGCTACAGATAAACCCTTTCAGGTAAAAAAAACTGTACTTAAGAGGGATGGAGGGATAGGTTTGATCACCCTCTTGCCATTTCTCCTTTCTTCTCTCTTCACCCCCTCCCCACCCTTAGATTTATACATACAGATCATATCTTTAAGGATCTTGCTTGACCATGAGGGGGTGAGAGAACAGTCAGGATTGTTTCCATGGATCAAATTAAGCTTCGTTGCTAGGGAAACATAATAAATATATATAACAACATTTTTCTCCTTCTTCCTGGCACCCAATCATAGGTGAATTAAAAGTAACCATAGCTGGCCTGAGGCCAAAGTAATGGATTTTACACAAAGTAATAAGGTTTTATATAGGCTAATTTTATGTTAATATTGGCATCTGAAAAGAAGATGTTAGGAAATGGAGTCACAGAATCATAGAATTTCAAAATTGCAAGGGACCTTAAGAGGCCTTTTGGGCCAATGATAGTAATAATGACAGATAACATTTATATAGTATTTGCTATGTACTTACTACTAGGTGCTGTGCGAAGCTCTTTACAATTATTGTCTCATTTGATTCTCACAATAGCATTGAGATGTAAGCAGTGTTATTATCCTCCTAATTTTGCAGGTAAGGAAACTAGCACAAGCAAACATTTAAGTGACTTGCCCAGGTTTGCGCATCTAGTATCTGGGGCTGGATGAGACCTACAAGTCCTTGGCATGGAGTCAAGAAGACCTGAGTTCAAATTTGGCCACAGACACTTACTTACTAGCTGGGTGACCTTGGTATATATATATATATATACTTTGAGGTGAGGTTTTATTTTGGGACTTACTTATTGGAAGTGTCTGTCTGGCCAGATGAGATACTGGGAAGCTGCTAAGGAGCCTCCTGGCTTTGAAAACCCAGATGTTGGTGCTTCTCTCTCCGGTAACTATATATGTTTGTAATGGTGACAGAGTTGGTTTCTGCTCCTTCATATAGTGCATCTGACCTTTACTGCTCTTTTGTTCTCTGGAAGTCTAACTAGATTCTTAGTCCAGGAACACTCTTGAGACAGGGGAAAGTAAGTATATTAGATCCAGGGTCCAAATCTGGGTTAAAATCCTGCCTTTTTTACTTAGTACCTATGCTACCTTGGGCACTAGGGCAGTGGCTCGGTGGATAGAGTGCTGGGATGGAAGTCAAGAAGACTGATCTTCTTGAGTTCAGATTTGGCCTCAGGCACTTAATAGCTGTGTGATGCTGGGCAAGTAACTTAACCCTGTTTCTCTCAGTTCCTCATCTGTAAAATGAGCTGCAAAAGGAAATATAAAACCACTCTAGGACCTTTGCCAAGAAAACCCCAAATGGGGTCACAAAGAGTCAGACAGTACAGAAAGGACTGAACAATAAGGACAATGACCTTGGACTAACTTAACTACTTTTGGTTTTAGATTCCTCAACTATATAATGAAGGCACTGGACCAGATCAGGGGTGGGGAACCTGCCTAAGGTCACATGTGACCTTCTAGGTCCTCAAGTGTGGACCTTTGACTGAATCCAAACTTCACAGAAGAAGTCCCCTTAATAAAAGGATTTGTTCTTGAAACTCCTTTTTGAGTGGGGCCATTCAGTTTGGAGGCTACCACATCTCTCCATCTTTCCCATAAGACTAGGTGGAGGGGGCAGGTAGGTGGCCCAGTGAATAGAGTACTGGTCCTGAAGTCAGGAAGACTCCATTGAGTTCAGATCTGGCCTCAGCACTGTATGAACAAAATGAAGTTAATCTAGCATGATCTATTCTTGAATCCTCCTTGGGATCATTGCTTCCTTTCTAGATGTTCACCAACTATCACTTGTAGAGTGTTGCCAGGAACTGAAGTCAAACACACTACCTTTAGTTTCCAGACTCTCTCCTTCTTTGAAAGTTTGAAAGAATACTTCCTGTGGCATATCAGTCTCTCTTTTTCCAAAGGTCTTGCAGAGATCACATCTACCAGTTCTTTCAGGATCCAGGAAAGAGTTCATTTATGCTAAGCAACCTGAATTTATGAAGGAGTGTGTATGTATGCAAGGGAAGGGCGAGCCTAAATTCTTTCCTTACTTATCTTGATTATCAACTCCCTATTAGATATTTTTGTTCAGTCCTTTCCAGTCCCAAGATCATTCTCTTCTTAAAAGTTTTATTTGTGCCTTTTGTTTTTACATGACATTGATTTCCAAATACATACCTCTCCTACCCAGAGAACCTTTTCTTGCAACAAACACATGCACATCCAAAATAATCTTCCTTGGTAGAGAAAATAGAAGCAAAAAGGGAGTCTAGTTGAAGTGCTGTCTTCTTTCCACTGTCAGTCAGTCGTTCACAGTAGTCTATTTCATTCTTTGATCCTCCTTTTTTCCCCAGTTAGAGCTATTTTAAAACCCACCCTTTTCCTTCTCCTTGGGCCTTACAATAGACCAGGAGATGAGTGTCTGAAGGGCTGTGACTCTATGACTGGAATATTGGGACCTGGGGTGAAGGTGGGGTGTGAAGGAGGAAGGGAGTTGTGAAAAACTAAAAATGACTATAATAGAATATAGGGCACTGCCAACAACATTACTTTCATACTGTTCATCATTGGTACTGACAGGAATGGAAAATGTTGAAAAATTGTACTGAATTTCTTGAAGTTTTTTCTCCTGAGGATTCACACTAGAAAATTAATGTCATTATCACATAGCATTTGAAATTTTGACTATTTTTAAATATAAAGTCGATGCCCAAAGAATGAATATTTTAGATATTCAGAAAACATGCTCCAGGCTCTAAAGATAGTTTCCAAACTTGCTCTTGGTCTACCCTCCTTATCCCCCCTTTCCATAAGAACCAGGACTCTCCCGCTGAAATCCAACCACTGCTGATTGGTTAACTTTTACCTTGTCTTGGACATCCTCAAGAGTCTTAGTTGTTTTGAGAGAATCTTATGAAGTATGAATTTTCAAAACATTAGGCTTTCCCTTGCAGGTCATTTTCAAAGCATATGTCAGGACCTGTAAATACTTGAACCCCTCAGTTTCCTATTGTGTGCTTTCTTCTCTGATTAGAGAGTAAGATCCTAGAGGGCAGACAGTCTTGTTAGCATTTCTATTCCTCAGTGTTTAGCATTGCTTGGTACCTAGTAAATGCTTAATTAATACTTTTTCATTGATTCATTAATTCATTCAAGAAGGGAGTTCTAAAAAAGGTCTTGAGCAATGACAGGCTTGAATAAACGTGTGGAAGAACCTGCACTGAATGTGCTTCATAAAAAGACATTCCCATTACCTTATAGTCATATCTCAGAAGTTAACTCTTGGGAAATTCTTTTCTTATGGTAGCCTACATACAAAGTACACTGTTGGTTATTGATCAAGTGGTCTAAGATGTCCCAACGATTTTCCTTAATAACTGAAGATTCTCCGTTACCAAATTTGTTTGATAGTATCCTTCTTGCTTTGGTTCAGCCCTCAAACTTGCTAAATGATTGCCAAGTGATTCAAGTGACAACTTAATGCTATCAGAGCCAGGGTTCCCGAATAAAATTCGTAGCTATGTAAATTCTTCAACCAGTCATGCAGTTATTTTTTCATTCATGTCTGACAATTGATGATCCCATTTGAGGTTTTCTTGGCAGAGAAAGTGGTTTGCCATTTTCTTCTCCAGCTCATTTTACAGATAAGGACACTGAGGCAAAAAGGGTTAAGTGACTTACCCACAGTTGTACAGCTAGTAAGCGTCTGAGGCCAGATTTGAACTCAGGAAGAAGTCTCCTTGACTCCAGCTCTAGTACTCCATCCATTGAACCAACCAGCTGCCCATTGAGCAAGAATACCTAGGATTGTTTACTCTAGAGTCTAAGGAGGTGGAACTTTTGATATAATTATTGAGTCCTGATGCTTGTAGCCTAGAGGGGAATCTTTTTTCATATTTAATTTCATTCAATTGAACTAAACTTTGTTGGGCAATGAGCTTGATGAGTAGAAAACCAAAGAAGTAGATAACTTGATGCTGCACTTTGGGGACCTCACAACTGTTTTGAGAATATTATTAAACATTAGGTTTTTTTTAAAAAAAATCAAAATTAATATTTTATTATTACTATCACTGTTTTGTTCTTTAATAGCTTAGGGGGCAGCCAAGTAGAGTGGAAAACGGACTGGATGTGGAGTCAGAAGTTGACGTTCAATCCAAGGTAAGCCTGGACTAGTCATCTCTGCTGAGTGGGCTTCATTTTTCTCATTTGTAAAATGGTTAGATGAGGTTTAAACTTCTTTCCAGCTCTAAGCCTTAGGCATCTGTTGTCTTATTGTCACTAGGAAGTTTCAGCAGCATTATTTTTTTGACCTACCAAGGAAATCATCTCCTGAGCCAGTGAAGGTAGGAATTCCATTAAAACAGTGAGAATTATTATGCCTTTCTGCACAATGAAACAATCAATCTACCAGAATTCATTAAGTCCCTACATTTTAATGTGTTGAAGAGGGGTGAAATGAAACCATTTTTGTATTCAAGAAGCCTGTATAAGGAGAAACAAAACATATATGTGTGTGTATATGTGTATACGTATGTATGTATATATGCGTGTATGGGGAAAAGCACGAACTCCCTTACTCAAGTTGACTGCTCAGAGGCGTCTCAAAGTAAAAACGGAGAATCTGCTTTATTCAGTTCTCACCAGAAACCGAGTGGTCCCTTCACCACTAAAGCTGGAGTGTGGAGGCGCCTTACAGAAGCAGAATGGCAATTTATATAGACCCTGACGTGAAAATCCCCCTCCTACCACTGACCATTATTCTCATTGGCTGAGAAGCAAGGTCTTACATTCTAGGCAGGAAATCTAACCAATCCCCTTTGAAACCTGGTTCAAATTTCCCGTTCCTGGACGTTACAAAGCCCGAAAATACACGTCATTATATGCAAATTAGGCATTGAGGAGTTAGTGAGTCTTATCCAATCATTGATCCTAAAGCAATGCAGAGCCTTATATGGAAATCACCCCACTCTGGAGGAATGGAAACCTCCAAGGTCTCCTCCACTCCAGGGAGAGGACTCCATATTCCTGAGAAGTCTTCACTAAATCTGTTCCCATTCATATGTATGTCTACACACAAATAATATATACAAATACATATTATGTACATATTGTGTATGTGTACACACACACACATATAAAACATACAAAATAAATGCAAGTTAACTTTTGTGTGGGGAGAAGGGGAACTGAGAAGCCAAGGTAGCTACATGTCACACTGGATAGAGCTCCAGGCCTGTAGTCAGGAAGACCAGAGTTCAAATCCAGCCTCGGATACATATTAGTTGTATGACCATGAGCAAGTTGCTTAACTTCTGTTCTGCCTCAGTTTCCTCAATTGTAAAATGGGGATAATAATTACACTTTCCTAGGGTTGTTGTGAAGACCAAATAAGATATTCGTATACTTTTTAGCATAGTGCCTGGTTCAGAAGAGGTGCTATTGCTATTGTTAGAAAAAGCTGAGGTCAGGAAGGTAGAGGTGGTAGTAGTACTGGGCTTTAAAGGAAGCCAGGGCATCTGAGAGTCTTAGCTTAGGAGAGAGTGCATTCCAGGCTTAGGGGATAGCCATACCTCCCCTTTAGGGTATGGAAGCAGGAACCAAGATTGGGGAATTGCTCCAGGCAGCAGTGGGAGGGTGAGGGTGTAAGTATGTGTGGAGGCTATGGGGAAGGGGAGGCTTGCAGGGGCTACTATCAGGCTTCCACAAGGGTTGTTATTTTTCCTGTCATGTTTGTTGGGGTCCAGCTCAAGTTTGTTTTTCCTACAGAAAGGCAGGAAGGCAAATTTGGAAAACATACAGCTCACATGTCATCGATGATGACTTGGCCCTAGTGCTTGGCACTGGCTTGCTGATGGTCTAAAGGCAGAGGGTGGGTGAGACCGTGTTGCAGCCAATACTAAGAACAAGGAACCAGAGAGAGCAGGAGTGGAGATCATTATCTGCCCGGGGCCTCCCCAGCCCTCCTCCTCCATTCTTTTCCCCCTGCTCACCCCTCCCCTCTGGGGAGGGAGCTGCAGCCTCATACAATTGGCCTTCTCCATCCTAGAAAGAGAGTACGCTCCTTTTCGGGGGCCTCCCCGGCATTCTGTTCATTTCTTCCTGAGTGTGTGAGGAAGCATCCCACCCTAAGGAGGGGAGCAGTCTCCTTGGGCAGGGACAGGCAGAATTGCATTGTGGGAAGGGGAGGAAGGAAGAGTGAGGAAAGATCGTTTTCAAATCTGGGTGTAGGACAATCATTTGGTCCTTGGGAAGGCTTTGTGGTGAAATGTCTTGTGTTTTTCCATCCGTAGTCTGGGGAGTCATAACATAAAAACTGCCCTAGGCAAATTGTCCTAGATAATTAAAAAAAACATATTATTTATTTTTAACATTCTTTTAAAATTACATTAAGCCCCCAATTCTCTCCCTCTCAGCCCTTGCCCATCCACTGAGAAGGTAAGCGCTATGATATGTTATACCTGTGAAATCATGCAAAACGTAATTCCATATGAGTCATGTTGCCAAGAAGGCAAAAATACTAAAGCAAAAAAATCACATTTCAATACGCATGCAGAGTTTATCAATTCTCTCTCTAGAAGTGGATGGCATTTTTCAACTAGATAATATTTTTTAAAATTATGTGCTATAGGAGGTATCCTGTAGGTACTCAGTGTGAGTACTAACAAATGTAGGAAATGTGGCTGTGTTTTGAGAAAACAGTCACAATTTTAAATATAAGAGCTCAAATTTATATAGTGCCCATTATGTGCCAGGTATTGTGCTAAAGACTTCACAAATATTATTTCATTTGATGAATGAGGAGCTATTTTTATCCCCTTTTTACAGTTAGAGAAACCAAGGCAAATAGAAGTTAATTGACTTGGCAAGGTCACATAGGGAGCATTTGAGGCTGCATTTGAACTCAGGTCTTCTTGACTCCAGGCTCAACACTATCCACTGGACCACCTGGATACTTCAAATAAAGTAAAATCTCACCTTGAGGAACAATATTTTCCTTGGTGTGGGCATAGAGAAAAAATTATGAGACCTTTATGTGTTTGTGAAGGACTTTGGGAGTTTCTATGCAAAAAAAAAAAAGCACAATTCAGTCCACTTTTCCTCTTCCTCTTCAATTTTGGGTGGATCCAACTCATTGCCAATCATCAGTGACTATCCAAGGTATATGTGATATGTGTACTGATGTATTAGAACTCAATATTTGCTGCTCCTACCCAAGGATCCCCCAGCATGACAAATGTTTATTAATTCAGAATTTCTTTAGATTCACCTACTTGAAATCTAGGGATGCTTTATAGGTTATAAGATTTTGGAACTCTCAAACCACTGTTTCTGGGAGTTAATGGAAATGTGGAAGGCAACAGTGTCACTGATAATAAGTTACATTTCATTCTTTGGTTGAAAAAAAATTTTGGGAGTAAAATTCATTATTTTTTTGTCTCTACTTTTGAATTCCTTTCATGTTATAAACTCCTAGTATTCAAGAATTATCTGATACCTTGGAAATTAGGTAGCCCATTTTCTTTAATTTGCAAATATGGATACTGACACCCTAAGAGGGTAAGTGACTTAGCTATGGAAACTTGGATTGTCATTCAAACTCTCAGACTCAGTTTCTTGATCTGTAAAATGGGAATAGTTATATTCATGCTACTTATTTCATGGAACTATTATGAGGAAAGAGTTTTGTAACTATAAATCACTGTACAAATGTGAATTATTGTCACTTTAAGTAAAGGGGTACAGGTACAAACAGTAGGCATGCCCCACAAGGAAACAAAAACAGTTCTAATTTGAAACTCTATATTCTGAAACCTTTGGAACCTCTGTTTAATTGTTAATAAACTGTCTTTCAGATAAGATTGTGCCCTCCTTTCAGGAAATCATTTTGCACCTATTTTGGATTTAATATGAATATATTGTATTACCCTCCCTCCCCCTTAGTCAATCAGTCAAAATTAATTTATTAAACATCGATTAGGTGCCAGGCACTGTGTTAGGCATGGGGATACAAAGAAAGATTAACACAGTAGCTGCTCTCAAGGAGCACACAAAGGTTATAAATTCTCTGAGAGCAAGGATTGTAGTTTTCTTCTTTCTAACTCCAGCACTTAGAATAGTAACATAGCACATAGTAGGTGTTTAATAAATACTTGCTGAACTGATAAGAATTAAAATGTCTACATAGACTAGAAACACTGGGTGATAATGAATGTAAAGTTTTAACTTTCTTAGATGTTTTGTGACTCTTAGAGACATTTTTTGTTTTGAAATTGAGAACCAAAGTTGGAATCTGGGGTCTTAGGTTCAAAACCTGATTCTGCTACTTTCTTACATTGCCCTGACCACGTTTTTTTTACCTCTCATTTGTAAAATGTAGGAGTGGCACCGGATCATTTTCAAGGTTCCTTCCAAAATCTCAGCCTTAGAAGGGAACTCAGGGACCATGTAATCTAAACTATGCCTGAGCCTCAAATCTCTTCTATAATATCCCCAACCAAGGAGTCATCAATTTCCTCTTGAAGACCTCTAAAAAGTGCCGACTACCTTCAGGAGCTTCGCACTTCTCTTTAGACAGCTGATCAGTTTTCCTTATTTTGAGTTGAAATCTGCCTCTCTGCAGCTCCCAGTTTTCCTCAAACCTCAATTTACCTCTTTCTTCTAATTCTACCCTCTAGGGCCAACAGAGCAGGTCTAATCATTCTTTCCTTTGACAGCCCGTCAGATAGTTGAAGACATTAATTTTGTGTTTCCTGTCTTTCATCTCCTGGTTAACCATACTTAGTTCCTTCAGCCAGTCTGTGTAGGACCTTTGTTTCTGTCTCCTCATCCTTATTACCCTCTTCTTGCAGTTGGGCAATGTTCTTAAAATGTGGTTCCAGGAACTGAACATAATATTTCAGTTGTGGAGCACAGAGGCAGAGAACAAACTCTAAAACCTTTCTTATTCAGGATGTTATGCTTCTAGCATTTGAACAAAACATTGTGGGGTGGTGATGTGGAATAATAATCGGAACATTAAAACACTTCTTGTTCTTTGAACATAGAAGCATAGATTTAAAAGAAGGTACTATAGAGGTCAAGTCCACATGAGCTGTGGTTCAGCTACATAATAATAATGACAACTCCCATTTATATATTTTAATGTAATTTATATTTATATATTATATATATTTATACATTCCTTTAAGGTTTGCAAAGGGCCTTCCTTGCAACAATCTAGTGAGTTAGATATTACAAATTACAAAATTATTATCCCCATTTTACAAATAAGGAAACTGAGACTTAGAGAGGTTAAATGATTGTCCCAAGGCCAAATGACTAATAAATGTGAGAGATGAGATTTGAACACAGGATCTTCTTGACTCCAGGCCTAGTGCTCTTCTGATTACCCTGCACTGCAATCTCTCTTTCCTCTCCTGAATTTGAGCAGTTTATTATGATTATTTTTTAAGTCAAGCATTGAGTTTGACAATTAACACTATTAAATTTTTATCTTATTAGATTTGGTCTAGTTTTAACTTGTTCCAAGTCCGATTACTTTGTCCATACCACACAACCTTCTTGTTCTCACTTTTGGCACATATACTTTGAGCGAAGGGAAGAGAGAGGGGAAGTCCTGGCGAGTGAGTTGATCTCTCTGTGTCCCAGGCATGGTCTAAGAATGGAAACTGAAGGCCATGTGATCATCTGCATTGGTCAAGAGAGAGTTACCAATACCAATGGAATCACAGGTACAATAATGACAGTTAAATTTTTTTTTAAAGGACTTATTGTTCCAGACCATCAAGTTCTTTTTGGATTCCGATCATAGCATCCAACATATAGCAATCCTATATAGATTTGTATTATATGAAAATTTGATAAGTATCCCATCTGTGTCTTTATAGGGTTGGTTGGTTGTTGTCCTTCATTTTTGAAGAGGATCAAAGTGACATCATCATAATAAAGTAAAGTTTCATTGTGTCTGACTGTTGCTGATGAGACCTATATGAACTCAGCTCTACCACAGGTTGGGCACAGATAATCTGTGTGAATATTTGGAATGGATACTCCAAATTTGGGCATCCTGTATTTACTTTGTGCTGTCTCAATTCTGCTTTGCTCATAGAGCAATTCTGATGTGGGTACGCCATGCTGAATGGTCCTGTGCCAGTATTTCCCATGTTGCACAATCAAATCCAAAGTTCTTGAGAGAGACCTTGAGAATGTCATCATTTCTTCTGGCCACTATGTGATCATCTGCCCCATGCGAGTTCTCTATAAAATAGTCTTTTTGGCAAGTGTACATTTTGCATTCAAACAATATGGCCAGTCCATCGGAGTTGTGCTCTCTGAAGCATAGTTTGAATGCTTGGCAGTTCAGCTCAAGCAAGAACTTCAATGTCTGGTACCTTATCCTGCCAGATGATCCTCAGAATCTTCCTAAGACAGTTCAAATGGAAGCGAGTCAGTTTCCTGGCATGGCACTGGTAGACTGTCCATGTTTCACAGGCATACAACAATGAGGTCAGCACAACAGCTCTGTAGACCTTCAGCTTTGTAGTCAAATACCTCTTCTCTCTCAAACTTTTCTTCAGAGCCTCTCAAACACTGTGCTAGCTCTGGCAATGTGTGTGTCTCAACTTCATTGTCAATGAGTACATCCCTGGAAAGTACGCTACCAAGGTAAGTGAACTTATCCACAGAATTCAAAACTTTTGTTGTAACCGATGGTTCTATGTATGGATGATGTGGTGGTGACTGATGGAGCACCTGTGTTTTCGCCACAGAACTTTGAGGAACAATAGTAAAATGGTATGGGTGATGTCTTTTGATTTGTGGGTAAATTGGATTTAAGTGAGGCAGAGTTGCACGAAGTCATCAGATTCACTCTCTCCTCCAGAGTCATCATAGTCCTGGCAGGACAGAGTCCAGACAACTGGTAATGGTTCAGGATGCAGTGGATGACCTTGGCGTCTTCAGTGTTTAACCAAGCTCTAAGCTCTCTACATCATCTGCTTCAGTTACCTTCATGGCTGTTGGAACAAGTTGTTATCATCCACCCATTCCATTAGGGGAAGCCTTCACGTGCTTGTGATAGACACTCCCCTAACTGACCAATGGGTTTGAGACCGCTTGGTTACCCTCAACCTGGTTTGGCCCATGTGCCGAAATGGTTTACTGGGTTGTGGCCTCTGTGCATGCTGCAGCTTCTTGAAGCCACAGGTGAGAGCTGGGTGGAACAGGTGGGCACCAAAGGTGGAAAGAGCCTTGAAAAGGGCTCATCCTACATCTGCACCAAAGGTGTTGGTCCTTCCTGAACATACTCTATACCCCTATAGGGTGCTGGGTAGGTACTGGATAGAACAATTGCTCACACCCAAATTGAAATCCTGCCTCAGGCACTTAGTAGTTGTGTTAATCCAGGCAAGCCTTCCTTAATCACTCTTAGCCTTAGTTTCTTCATCTGTAAAATAGGGGCATTAATAGTACCCACCTCATAAGGTTATTTGTGAGGATTGAGTGGTGCTGGGGATAGAGCACTGACCCAAGAGCCAGTAAGTTCAAATATGGCCTCAGACATTTACTGGCTGTGTGACCCTGGGAAAGTCACTTAACCTCTTTAGTGTCCTCAATGTAAAATGAGGATAATAATAGCAACTGCCTCTTAGCCTTGCTGTGAGGATCAAATGAGACAGTGTTTGTAAAGTATACTTAGCATAGTGCCTGGCGACATAGCAAGTTCTATATAAATGTTAGCTATTATTACTTCTTATTAATAAAGCACTTTGCAAACTTTAAAACACTATATAGATATTAGACTTTAAAATCCAATTTTTTGGTAAAAATATTGACCCAAGTAGAAGACAGATTTTAGGGGGCTTCATTGGAAGCATCTTCCAGGTTGACATCTATTCATTAATTATTACTGTTTGAATCTAATCTTGATATCATTACTGAATTCATTCAGCCATATCATTCAGTACCCAACTCTAGCCACCAGGAAGACCTTTTCTGAGATCCAGGTACACCATACCTAACGTTTTCCTCGTTTGCTATTCTAGTGACACTGTCAAGAAAGGATTACTGTAGCTCATACCTGGAAATCTACATCGTTCTAGCTTCTTTGAGCTGCATCCCTCTCCTCTTCTCCCTGCCTTCCCATTCAGACACTGCTTTTATCATCTGTGCTAGCCCAGCACGGAGCCTGGGGTAGGGAGAAAGCAAATTGTAAAGTGCCATCAAGACACCTGAAAGCTTGGGGCTAGGCTAGCCAGCAAATTCTTCCAATATGATTACTTGTCTACTTGGTAACTTTTCCCCTTCCACCATTCCATTAGCTAGGAGAGAAATGAAAGTTGGCTGGCTTGGGCCCCTCCCCAAAATGGAGACCTTGGAGGGAACTCACCAATGGGAGAAGGGGACTGGCATACCTAAGGAATTTCCCTTAGTGCAGGGATTGATGGATGTTCCAAAGTGAAGAGACCCCCCAAGCACGGAAGGAAATTCCAGGGTGAGACTTGAGCTGAGGCATGGTGCCACTGTTGGGAAAGTCAAAAGCAAGAGCCAGGAGAGGAACGAAGGTTGGCTAGCTTGGGCACTCCTTAAAATGGATAAATCACTTAATCATTGTATCTGTTTTTTCATCTGCAAGATGAAAGAGTTGAATTTAAGGGTTTCTAAGGTCTCTTCTAATATTAAATCTGATTTAATGATCTCAGTAGACAACTTGGTCCTTTCCACAGTTCATTCATTTTTTCCTTCTGAGGCAATTGTGGTTAAGTGACTTGTCCAGGGTCACACAAACAGTAAGTGTCTAAGGACTGATCTGAATTCAGGTCCTCCTGACTCCAGGGTAGTCATTCCATCTACTGCATTGCTTCCCCAGCTCATTCACTATTAATCCCTTCCCACCTCACCATTGTACTTTTTGATGGCTTAGCTCTACTGTGAACAAGCTCCCTTTACAATCTTCTATATTTTTTGAAAGCTGTTTCTTTGGCCTCCTCATCTTTAAATTTTCCCCCCTCTTTATCTTTAATTGAAACCTAGTTCTCAAAACTCTGAGCAATGATCGTTCCTTCTTCTATTGTCCCAACTCAAGGAGCAAGCAGTAAGGGTCAGCATGCTTTTAGTTACCACTGATGCTTCCGGGATGTATTTTTAACAATCCTTTCTCTTCTGAGATCCTTGTCACTCACTTATGCCATTCTTTTCCTATTCTTTTCCTTAGTGATCTCCTAGAATCCCTTCTATCATTTGCTAACCTGTTTTATAGTCCTCCTCTGACATCTCTCTCCCAAGGATTGTTGGGAGGACCAAATGAAATAAAATATGTAAAGCACTCAGCACAATGCCTGGCACACATAGCAGTTACTATGTAGATTCTATTACTGTTATTGCTGTCCTATCATTATCCTAACAATGGCCTAAGCCTCTAACAGCATGTCTTCAGAGTTCCTCTGCTTATTCAACAACAATGATTTTCATCTCCCTTCTACTTTGCTACTCACAAGCACAGTCACACAGAGAACTAGTTACTTCTTATCTCCTCTCTCCTTCCCTTTACTACCAAGCTTCTCTCAAGTAGTCTACCTTCATTTCTTAACCATCTACTCATTCTCACAACTTTTTAAACATAATTTCTCTCCCAATTAGCAAGCATTTATTTTTTTATCCCTCCCATCTTTCCCTTATTCAAAAAGAAAAAGAAAATGCTTGCAACAAACATGCATAGTCAAGCAAAATAAATTCCTATATTGGCCATGTCCAAAAATGTGTGGTTGGTTGTTTCGTTCTACATGTTTAGTTCATTACCTCTCTGTCAAAAAGTGGGCTGTATTTTTCATCATTTGTCTTCTCAGATCATAGTTGATCATTATGTTGATCAGAATTCTTAAACCTTTCAAAATTTTTCATTTTTACAGTGGTATAGTATACATTTTTCTCTTAGTTCTGTTCATTCTGTATCAGTTTAAACATATCTTCTTAGGTTTCTTTAAAACCACTGCTTTCTTTAGTTTCTTAGAATATAATAGTATTCCATTACATGTATATATCATAATTTGTTCAGCCATTCCCCATTGGATGCATCCTTCCTTAGTTTCTTGTTCTTTGCCACCATGAAAAGGCTGTTCTAAATATCTGTTTATAGATAGAAACTTTTCCTCCCTCTTTCTTTGGGCAATGAGACTATAGTGCTACTGCAGAGTAAAAAGGTATGAACATTTTAGTAACTTTTTGGGCATAAGTGCAAATTCCTTTCCAGAATAGCTTCACCAACAGTTCTTCAACATGCCCATTTTCCCAACACCCCTCCAACATTGGTCACTTCCCTTTTTTTTGGTCAGTTTTGCCCATCTGATTCATTACAACTATGTTTTCTAAAATTGTTATCTTGAAAGATCACCAATGATGTCATAAACTGTGATGGATCTTTTCCAAGACCTTGTCCTGCCTGACCTCTGTTCACTATTTGGACACTTGATCCAACCCTACCTTCTTGAAATTCTTTCCTTTCTTAGAAGTATGGCGCAGCTCTTGTTTATCACAGGATCACAGAGTTAAAGGTAGAAGGGACCTTGGAGATCATTGAGTTTAGCCTCCTTATTTTACAGATGAGGAAACTAAGGCCCTGTGACTTGCCCTGGGTCACATAGCCAAAAATTGACTGAAGTTCGATTTGAACCTACCTCTTACTGACCTTGTGAAATAGATAAGATTATACAAGTATTTTTATTCACATTTTTCAGATGAGAAAACTGAAGCTGAGAAGTGAAATGCTTTACTCAGGGTTATATCTTTCATAAGTGAAGGAGCTTGGCTTAGGTGTTCTGATTATAACCCCACTGGTCTTTCCACTGTGTGGACTGGCCCAAAAGGGGCAACTCACACTTATTTCATCATTTCATCCAAAATGAAGCCAACCTGTGCGTGCATGCCTGCGTTTGTGTGTGTGTGTGTGTGTATTTGTGTTTATGTATATATAGGGGATTGCAGCTGGGGCATGTCTAATCAGAAAGTATTGATCTCAAGGAAACTCAAGGAAACACATAACTACTATTCCCATGTGAAATGGTTTTCATATAGAACTTCTCTGGCAAGGAAGTTGCTCATAAAATGTGAACATCTTCACTCTCTTTAAACATACATCAGACCAAAGAAATGATTACCTTATTTTGCAGTGAAACCTAATGGACTAGGCAGCAGAATCATAGGTCATAAAACTGCAAGGGATATTAGACATCATTTTATCCCAGCCTATCATTTGACACAAGAGAAAACTGAACTGTGGAAAGAACTTTAATTATATTTCTAGGTCTGCCCTTGACTTGACATATAAAGTTAGTTATGACATATTTAACTTCTGAGTGTCCTAGTTTTCTCC